>OX424450.1:12172039-12174539 GCA_949152495.1 Lasius fuliginosus | reverse complement strand
ATCGAATTCTAACAGCGACCTTAAACCGACCCATTAGAAAGATGATCTGTAATTACTCTTGGCTCTCACACATGTAGACTGACACGTTGTATGTACATGCTCGCGTGATTCATCGCCTGTTAGTGTACATCGGACTTAATGATAGCGCTACGCGATGTTTCCGAAGGTGGAGGTCATAGGTAAGAAACGATTTAATTAAATCGTCGGCTCGCTCGTGTCATCGTCGGGTTCGAACGTGGGCAAAATACAAAAGGACTGCTCGTCGGAATGCGGAAGGTGTCGGGGAGTATCGTAATATTATATCTCATCGCGAGATAAGGTCGTTGCTCGAGAACGGGCAATAAACTCATAGAACAGCATTGGAAATATATACATTGCAATGAATTTTTTTAAGATCGTATATAATTTATTTCTATGTATTTTTTAAATATAATAAAAATTACATAGAAATTGAATATTTTTAAGATCGTATAATTTATTTCTATGTATTTTTTATTATTTTTATATATAACATATATCTGTGTCTTTCTTTTCTCTGACATCAGTAGATTTTTTACAAAATTTCAAATTGACAATTTTTGGTTAGCAAGAAAATTCGATTAATCATACTTTCTCATTTCTCGTATTATTTTTGAATTTTCAGTATTCCACATTTAGGAAAAAATAAAAGTCAGATTCCCAATTAAACGAGGAAATGACCTGTGACGCGTATAAATCAACCGTCTCTCTGTCCTCGAGTCTGCATTTTTCTCGTCCTACGTTAACGCTCCGCGGGCGGAGCAGAGAGTGAGTCAGAAATCGAGAAACTGCGGAATTGTCCGGCGACACGCCAGGGCGATAATCTCGAGTATATAGCTAAGGGAAAAAAAAAAATAACCGGCCCACCGTTTCGCCCGATCTAGGTGTCGTATTGTGTAGGCAGAAGACCGGGTATCGGTATCGCGGATCCTTCGGACCCGGATCGTAATATGTCCCGGAGAAGAACGAGAAAGGAGGGAATCTTTCTCTCTCTCTCTCTCTCTCTCTCTCTCTCTCTCTCTCTCTCTCTCTCTCTCTCTCTCTCTCTCTCTCTCTCTCTCTCTCTCTGTCTCTCTCTCTCTCTCTGTCTCTCTCTCTGTCTCTCTCTCCGCACCTTGGAAACTGCGTCTCGCGTGGGAGAGAAGACGATAGGATCTTCTCTCGGTATAGGATCAACTTACGGCTTCCGTCGCATCTGACGGAGCACCATCTGCACGACGTCGATTCTCTGTGCGAGGGATAAATCGATAAATAAATCAGCCAATTCCCACGCCTTCTTTCCCCCCTTTCTTGTGCCATCTTCGCAAAACGCGCGCGAGCGGCGTGCTTTTCCCAATCTGTTGTGAGTTCAATTTCTTAATGTTCGGAAATTTCTTAATGAAATGAATCGGAAATTTCTTAATAAAATTTTCAATTTCTTAAATTTCTTATTTTAAGAATTTTCCACTAATTTTTAGAATATCCTGTTCTAAAATAGGCGCCAAAAGGATCCTCTTACCTTAAAAAGGGAATCCTCTAAAAATTAGTGTCAGATATTCCTGAATTAAAAATGTTAAATTTACATTTTCGCATAGCAAAAAGGGAATGATTGGATATTTTCTCGAGGTGAGTCCGCTAAAGGTAATAATACTTTTGTATTATAATACGTTCGTATTACTTTTGCATTCGCGAATATCAGTTCGAATATTGCAATCAAAACTTGACTATCTCTCGCCGGTGAAAACGAAAATAGCAGCAGTCTAGATTCCTCGCGGACCTAATTAGTTCTAACTCCAGACAGACATTAGCGTATCAATCATTATCCGTACGTTTTATCGTGACTTACCGCTTCATGCTCAAAATATTATATTACGCCGCTTCATCGTGATTCTCTTCATCGGGAGTTCTCCGTGGAAGACATAAAGATCCTTCATAACCGATCACGATGTCGGATCTTTTTTTCGACGCGAAACCAAGTTTCGTAATTTATTCGTCGTAAATTAATTAAATGCACGGCGTGGCGAAACACGTCGTCCGATTTTTCATAAAATATTTCGATGCGCAACGACGTCAGATGTTATTTTTGTACAATTATGGAGCACTTGACATATCTTGGCGATTGCTGTCAAGGAGAATCGAAATTTTCTTCTTATTTTCAACCTCAACTTTCTCGAGTTTATAGATTCTAAAAGATCTCGATAGGTTTAATTTATATAGCAATTTGAACCTCAAATAGGCAGTCAACAAACAATTTTCTACTTAGAATTTTAAAACAGGAGCTTTCGAAACTATAGATTAAATAGTATTAGAAGAGAACGATCTGACTGTTTAAAGCATCAAAGTAGATGTTAAATTGAAAATTGAGATCAAACGTAGGAGAAAAATTTTACTTGGAAAATTGATAGGTGAATCGTACAAAAGAATTTACTTTGCGCCTTGAGCAAAATTCAGGCGATCGAGTGAATTAAAATATCTCTTCCTCCAAACGCAACAAATTTTATTG
>OX424450.1:12153513-12171839 GCA_949152495.1 Lasius fuliginosus | reverse complement strand
AAACGAGTGGGTGGCATGCTTTTTAAGCGCTTTTTAGATGTACGAATAATAGATGCGCAAATTCAAAGTGCTCCAGTTTTGGAGTCCGCTGTATACAGCGATCGTTTCAACCTGCATGATAACAAAAAAATTCGATTACAAAATACACTCTTTTCGTATAAATACACTCGATAAAATAATTACACCATGAGTTGCTGTCTGAGTTGAAATTTTTCTTTCACTTTCGATCTTAAAATTTTCAACCTAATATCTACTTTGACACTTCCATCAGATCACATCTTTTCTTTTTAATTATTTGACTTATAGATTTGCGAAAGCTCTTCTTTTCTAAATACATCATAATTTTGAGGAATCTGCATTTTAATGTATTTTATCATTAAAAATAAATTAATATGGCGGATGTCAGAATTTAAAAAAAATGTTTGGATTTTTGCAAACATTTATGTACATATATATTTCGAATTTGTCAATTTTGACATCAGATTCGTATTCAACAACTTAAAAAATCGTTTCTATTTGAATACACATAATCGAAAATCATTTGGTAGACAGATCTTCAATGATCTAATCCGCAACTTTTCCGCAAAAAAGACTATATAATAATAAATATTTTGTTAGCCATAACTGACACAACAAGTTCCTTTTAAAAAGTCAAAAGTCCTAACAACATACTTAACTTTGATTGTAAAACTTCTCTAACACGTCACATAGTACAACACATAGACATGATAAAATACATAAAAACGGTCCAATTTTGCAATTTTAATCGCATTAATATTTTTAAATTACAATTAAAAATACAATTATAAAACTACACTTGTATAAATACATATTTATAAACTTTCCTACATTATTTTATCCATATAGTGAAGCAATTTAAAGTTAATTCTACATTTTGTTATTTTATTGTTCTATTATTTCTTATTATTTCGAGGATCTGATTCGAGATTCGGAAAATTCGTACCCCGAAACATCGGTGCGAGGCTCGTAAGTGCGGATCCGCTGAAAGCGGCGAGAGATTATTCACTTTGGATCGAGGCGATCGCGAAACCGGCACGTTTAATTATCGAGCTCCCGCCCGGGAGCTGGTTTCGTGCGAGCGGCCTCGAGAATCAACTATCGAGAGCGGATCCGCAGGATCTCGACGAGCGCGACAAGCATAACCGCGAGATAGAACGCACACACATTGTGGGCGGGGTGGTCCAGAGAAAGCCACGGCTTCTCTCGACACGGGAAATAAGTACACACACACACACACACACACATGCACACATACACGGTCCATGCCACCGCAAGGCGTGTGCCGTTTTTTATTTTGAAGCGTAGGAATCGCGCCGCTCTCGGCCTCGGCTTACTCGCGTTTTAGACGTTACGGAACCTCTCGGGAGAGAGAAGTCACTCTCTCGCGTAAATACAAGCTGAGGATATCGGCGTGCAAATGCGCGCATGTAGATAACGTAAGACATGAATGTATATATATATGTACGGGAGTGAACGCGCGGCCGGTATGCGAAGATTAATTGCTCGGGATACCGCTGAGAAAAAAAATTTGTAGCGCGACAGAGATAGGATCTTTGTGTGCTCTAACATCTTTCTACGTCGCTCCTGAAATTTAAAAGTCGAAAACTAAATTATCTTTTTATATCGTAGCAAAGTCTTGATATAGATGAATTACTGTTTTTACTCGAGTCCTCCTCTTTTGATTTTTCTCCAAGCATACATTTACGAAACAGAAGATCTAAAATGCTTGAGATATGTTTATATATCATTTTTTTCTTTTATATAATAAAAATTCTTGATTAATGCTTCCGCCGGATTCATATGCTAATTACTTCTACATTTACACCTTGTGAAACAAATTAATAATAAATAATTGTTCCAGTTGATTGAGTGTACCAATGAGTGATAAAATGCAAATTCTTGATTTTTTTCCAGGCAGAATAGAAATAGCTCTCTTTTTTCCTTCGCTCTTTTTCTCTCTCTCCCTCTTTTTCACTATCTTTTTCTTTCTCTCGGGAAAATAGCAGAGAGCGTGCAAGAGAACCCAATTAAATGTCATTATACTCTCTTGCTGCAAAAGGAATGTCTCTCGAAGATAGCGATACGAGAAAGTCATAATATTGATACCAAGTACGCATTAATTTCGTTCTTCCAGAAATTCGAGGTGCGAAATATGATCTTCGAATCAAATAAAACAGCTAGATTTGTGAAACAATATATTTTCATAATAATAATAAAAGAAATTAAAAATAAGTAAATTTCGCAACAAACTATATCTTTTTTTATTATTTAATACATACTCTAATAAATAAAGAAGTAATATTAATAATAAATTATATCCAAGAATTTAGTAAGACTCTCAATTTTAATTAAAACACGATTGGTGGTGCATCAGTTTTAAGGAAAAATCAATTTTTCATTAAAACTGATTAATTGTGCACAGAGCATAAATTTTTCTTGGTGCGAGATTTTTATTTTTAATATTCTCGATTTGAGATTTATTTAATTACTTGATATCGCAGCAAAAAAAAATTAATTTTTCCTTGAAACCGACACCTCTGGTTCTTACTATAGCCTGTTGAAATTTAAATAAATTATATATTTCCGCAGATGAGATAAGAAATAATTATATTGATATAATAATATTATATTTTCGATGAAAAAATTATGATTTATAAAAGGATAAATTTTTTTCATTCGTTTTATTTGATCTGTACATTTTTTTATGAGAAAAGGATTGTGTGAAGAAAATAAGAAATAAAATTACACTGCAATCGAATAAAATTTCACAGGTTTTACTTCGCGATACTTCACACACACACACACACACACACACAGCGTCGTAAAGCGCTTAAAGATACGCACTTGCGTACGGAAAAATATAGCCGGCCGATCTAGTTTCACGAACGGCTCTTACGTCCGTGCGATGAAAGCGAAGAGACTCTCTCGC
Organism: Lasius fuliginosus; assembly: GCA_949152495.1. Classification (NCBI taxonomy): domain Eukaryota; kingdom Metazoa; phylum Arthropoda; class Insecta; order Hymenoptera; family Formicidae; genus Lasius; species Lasius fuliginosus. The sequence goes on along the minus strand of OX424450.1, from coordinate 12,168,889 downwards.
GTTTGGTTCTCGTGGCAAGATCGAGTGATATTGGATACATCGTTGGGCACGAAAGTAATATCGAAAGTGAAGCTGCCGACGATCAACAAAAAGTCTCCGTTCGTGATCATTTTATTACAGATGGCGGCTCTCGAAAGCGTTTTATAGCGAAGTAGCCTCGCTAACTGGACTCGACAGTTTTCCGATAAAATCGAGATCGAGGATCGGCGCGTAATAGCGACTATTTAAAACGATCGCGTATGGAGCTATAATGCTGATCTCGTCTCACTGAATAGTCCTATTTTAAGATTTCACAGCGGTACTCGAACGGCCTCTCATGCACAGAAAGTGCGTGTATGACAGTTACACACACCAGAATATATATTGTATACAAATCGCGTATCTAGTACTCTCTTTGCGATTTTATGACATTAAGTTTCACGAATCATATTTTCATATCGATAATATGCGATAATGTCTCTCTCTCGTTTCTAAATTATTTTGAAAACTTCCCTCTTATTTAATGGTACACTTTCCGCGCTCGTTGTTAATAATTTTCTCATTTTTTAAATATCTGTTCCTACAGTAATTGTCCATTAAGACATAAGCGAGAGTTCAATCGGTATAAATCGAGCGATATCGAAGATAATCATCGTTGAGCTATCATCTAACAAACTATCCGGCAATTTGTAGTTCGTTCCAATCATTAAACGACTAAACTCTAGTTATTATAGATATACCTCCGCGAGTTTAAAATTTATGGCACGCCAGTACGAAAAAAATTCAACGATAATTTTGTGTGGTTTTACATATCATATATAAGAATTTTACCAATTACAGCCACTGTATAACTCAACTAACATTTTATGTACTTTCACAATTTTTTATTTATTTTACATATTTTTTCTTCATTTTTTTTATACAATTTGAATAATTTAATTATTAATATAATCCACTATTGTCATTTAAATATATATCTAAGTCACAATTATAATTCGTATAATTAATTTACGATTTATACAATCGTTATGAATGAATTGAATTAAATTTTAAACATTTATTCATAATTATTTTATTCGCGTTCAACGATCACAAATCGTATAAAGATTTTAAAATAAATTAAAAATTTAGAATAAAATATACGACCGATATTGAAGCTCTTGGGAATCTCGTGGCGTTTCTAATACTTCTTCCACGGATGCATAAATTCGAGGTAGGACGTTTCGTCCATAAATCGACAAAGCTCCTCGCTCGGATTGCGAATCGCAGCGAATACTCCTTTGCGATGAAGGAAGTTGCGCATTTTCTGCGGGAAGGGAATTGCGCCGCCGGTCCGGCGGTCGATGAATCGGTCGATCATTAGTTTCCTGCAGCCTCGTTTCGAGGATGGAAAGTGGGAAGCCGCGCGCGGCGGACTTCTTCTATCGGGAGCATAACGCGCCGCACGAATTTGCCGCACGCGCGTCGATTATCTCCGCGAAAGCTGCAAATGATTGTATAATGTAAATATCGGATGTATATATATATATATATATATATATATATATATATGATCAAATATAAACTCTCCTTTTGCAATTTTCACGCGGCGCGTAATTTAGTACCTAGAGAAATAATTATATCAAACACAATTGCGCCAACTGAATAAAAATTTATGTTATGAAATTTATTTATTTTATTATTTCCAATATTGAGAAAAATTATATCTATTAAATTGCAATATAATTAAAGTAGGGCGTATAGCTAATCCTAGAAAAATAATGATATCAAAAAATTGCGCCAAATGAATAAAAATTTATGCTATAAAATGTATTTCTTTTATTATTATTTAAATAAAAATATTTTAACTAAAAAAAAAAACTGTTATGCAAAGTAGTTGCTTTAATTTCCTAGAAAAATAATGATATCAAAAAATAGTATTTGCCTCCGTTCTATCGTTCCCTCGAGCGCGAAACGATACAAACGATCCAAAATATCCAATAATACGAGTACACTGAAAAAATTGTATTTTTATTTTGAGAATTTTGCACTTATTTTTAGAATACACTGTTCCAAAGTAGGCGCCAAAAAGAGAGAGAGATATAAGTAAAAATATAGAAATAAGTCGAATATGCATGAGACGAGTAAAAGAAATTTGCGTGAAATGTATAATCTTAACAAATGATGAATGATGCGTCTCGATAGCGCTAATAATAATAATTGCCATCGATCTTGACAGCAGAGCTGACAGTCGCTCGCGCGGTTCAGGTGATCGTAATATTATTATTGTGGGACGAGGAAGCGTGTGCCGAGCGTGTAACGCTGACTGTGGATCGCGAGTGCGAACCAGGTGTGGACCAGCCTTAAGATAGTTAATTGTGTAGGACGCTGCGGGCTCGCGTGGCGGACGGCAGTCGCGACCTACATCCCGAAGATAAAGTGCTCCGTGAGTCCGCTTCCCGAACAGCGGTTCTCATCGCGACCCCGCCTTTCCGTTAGACGTCGTGAAAAATTATACCGATGGGAATTGTCAACGATGCGCACGTATGCGAGCGAGATACTTGGTATTTTATCGTCGGACAGAAAAGCGTAATTCCGAAATGTCGATGTCTCTATTAAATAGAGATATTCTGATTCTCTCGAATTTCGCGATTATCAAATACATGTACTGTCAACTGCAAATATTTTGACATTCTTGTTTTAACAACAAAGCGTTAAGTTGTTTTAACAATCTTTCTTTTTCAAGATGTTTAATGATAAATAGCATAAATAGTATATAAATATATATATATATATATACATATGATAATTTGTATGCGTTATTTTAGTTTTCAAAGCTATTTAAGAATGATAATATAAATAAGCAAAAAATAACTTTTCTTTTAACACAAGAAAAAGAATAAATATTAGTTTTTTGATACTGAATACGATTTCGGCTTCCAAATTGCTTCATGTCACTGTTTTGAAAATTTTACGATTAAAGTCACAAATAAGATTTATTATAATGTATTTTATCATGTTATAGCTTCGATATGTGAGATATATTAAACAAATTTTGTTGCAATCAAAGTTAAGTATGTTGTTAGGATTTTCAGTCCTCAAAAAGAATTTGGTCTCTCGATTATGATTAATGAGATCTTTATGGTTAAATATAGGGTTTATTATATCGAAAAAGTTATGAATTAAATCATATTGAGATCTATCAAATAGTTTTTATTTATGTTTTCAATTTTGTGTATTTAAACTAAGAACTTTTTAAATTGCTGAATATAAACCTAATATCAAAATTGATAAATTCAAAACGTATACATAAATTGTGGCATGTATATATAAATTTTTGCAAAAATCCGAATATTTTTTTTTAATTTTAACATCCGCTATATTAATTCAATCATTTTTAATCATTTTTAATCAGATTTGAACTTCAACAATTTGAAAGCCTGTAAAGATTCAAAGGTTCGAAGCTTCGAATCTTTGAAAATTCGGTACTTCAATCTTTGAACCTTTGAAAAATCAAAATTATACACAATTATTACAATATAATAGCAATAGTATCACGATGGGTACACATTTATAAAATTATATGATAAAAATCCGTATAAAAATTGTAATTTAAGAATAATTACACACATTTCTTGAGCATATAAATTAATTCTTTTTATTCTTCATATTTTCAGCATTCTCTAATAAATTCGCCATTTGCACGAATATATTTTTCGAAGCTTCGAAGCTTCGAAGTTTTCTTTTTATTTTCCATATTTTTAGCATTCGAATTCCTTCGAAACTTCGAAGTTTTCTTTTTATTTTCCATATTTTTAGCATTCTCTAATGAATTCGCCATTTGCACGAATATATTTTTCGAAGCTTCAGAGCTTCAAAGTTAACTTCAAAATTCGAAGCTTCGAATTCCTTTGAAACTTCGAAGTTTCGAAGTTCGAAGAAATTAATAGCCCTATTTTAGACTCCGTTTGCAGGTAGTTAAATTGCGATCCATTGGAATTGGCGCAGTGCAGCACGTCGTAAACGACGGTTCGCTCCCTGCATTTTTGAAGACGTCGGGCGACCAAGAGACCGCCCGCTCGCATTCTCTCCTCCTGGGTTAGATAATATGTGCACACACACACACACACACACACACACACACACACACGTTGAAGAGGAGAAGTAGGGGGCGAGAGAGTGGACATTACACCGGAGTTTAGGAGGGAAGAAGGAGCGCTTTTGTGCGCGTGTAGAACAGTGGGTGGAAGTGGGAATCGCACGACAGCTGGACAGTCACATGCGTGTGTATATGTATATGTGTGTATATATATATATATATATATATATATATATATACGTAGCCTGAACGTGTTCCGGAGATCGACGAGCGATTGAGCAGAATAGCTCGCCAATTCGTATCGATGCATCTACGCTTCGGATTACGCCTTACGGTTTCACGACGTTTTCACCTCTCCTCTTCCTTCTCCATCCCTTTCTCCAGCTTCTTGGTCCACCAATGTCGCAACATTCTTGTCCCTGAAGAAATTTGTACGCGTGGCACCGCTTCGCGTTTCTCATTTCGCCGCCGAACAATGTTTGTTTATCGTTCGCCTCTAAGAAAAAACTTTCGGATGTTTCAATTATCATATAGTAGCGGCAAAGGAATGTCATCTTTTTTAAATATGAGAAAAATTTCACAGGAAAAATAATTATTTGAAATAATTATTCTCATAACTTCTATATATATTATTTAGCTCTTACAATAATTTATATCATTTCTTTTGTAAGGGCGTTAGACTTTTTATCACAATTAAAATATTATTCTCTATCATCATTAAGACATATTATCATAAAACATTCTTTAAATGTGATTAAAAATATAATTATAGGCGATAGTACTGGGAAAAATATATTTATTACACTTCCGTTTTATTTTTAAAATTGCCGAAATGCATTTAAGCAGGACTTAGGATAATCATCAAATGTATAATTGCATTTATATTGCCAGGGAACTTTCTCTCCTTCTGTCCTTTTCAGTCCGTCACGCATTTCTCTCCCTTCTCGTCATATATGTTTTTATCTCGTTTTTCGCCGGCGCGGCGCGGCGCGGCGCGGCGCACGAGATAGCGGCTGAATTATTAACGCGTTCGCGCTGCCAGGAAGAGACTCACGCACTTACGGCGGGCTCTTACCTCCCGCTAAGCAAATCCCGACGTCCCGGTGGTGAGTCGAGCACACGCTTCCGGGGATGCCTCGCGGCGCGATTCGCAAGCGCGATACGCGCCGCGCGGAAGTTCGAGGCGATGCCGCCTCTACTTATTCGTATCGGCGTCTTTACGGGCTTTCGACGAGTTCTCCAACGATGCTCGAGCTCGCGCTTTATATTTTACACACGACGCGAGACTCTGGAACCGCCGCGCCGCCCGGCTTCCGGTGTTCCGTGCTTCCGGCAGGCACGCAAAGTCTAATCGCGCGGATAATTTAAGATCAATTTGCATCGGCTTCCACGGTGTAGACGCCTACGTATGACGTATCGAGAACTAATAGTTTTGTTACTTTTATATATTTTGTATTTTTTTTTATATTTCGACGATCTAAAACAAAAAAAAAATAAAAAAACATACGACCGTTTGTTATTAATAGAGAATATATTCTTAGTTTTAGAGGATGTTCTAGAAACACTTAAGAATAATCTGTTAAGAGGGGTTTTATAATATACAGTCCTCTTACTTCAAAAATACAATTTTTTTCAGTGGCTCTCGTGGTAAGAGACTTGCATCGACGTCGCGTCAATCGAAACGGATAACGATCCGTGCGCTGATAATTAGAAATGTCGAAAGCCCGCAAAATTGCCGGTAAAATTGGCCAGCGAGGCAAGCATGATTATTCGTACTATTGGATGAGTCACTTTCTAGAAAACCTCTCGATTCTTCGCTATGGAAGATAGCGTAGACCGAATCGGCAGAGGACACGTTCCCAGAAGCCTCTCGATACTCGAGGGTCTCACATTCCAAGACATCGGATGATCGCATCATCGTGTTTCTCTCTCGCACTCTCGTAATACATCGCGCCAGTATTAGAAAAAGGAGTCCCTCTAAGAAGAAAAACATAGGCTGGGCGGTGCGGCCTTTTCCTTGTCCCATGATAGGATAGCGTTGCAATTTGCGAATCGATGGGTCCATAAAAGCGCTTCTGGAGAAATTGCGAGCGAATTGTCGATAAAACGAGCCGCCGTAGTTGCGCAAGAGATTGGAAAACGATAGTGAAAGATATGTGGGAAAAATTCGTGGAAAAATTTTTAATCCTTCTAGTAGTTTTCCTATCGTACATCTCAATTTTGAATAAACATTTTTACTTGATGCATCATACTCTCTCACGTATACATTCTTCCTGATAATATATAAAAGGATTGGAGAATATCTGAAAAACACAAATTTTAATTTGTTTATAATTATAGAAAAATTATATCGCGTATATTATGAACAATAAAATCATCGTCGATTGAATCAATATTTGGAAAACTGCGAGTGATCTTCCGCTTCGTCGTTAATATCGATTGTCACCAAGTTACGAGTATGACGTGTTTTATTACGTTGTCGTATTACGCGTTTTATTATTTCGCTAATTTTACGATCTTTCCTTTATTGCATCGCCAATTTCATCGTCGTTTTGCAGCGACATCGATTCCTCCGATCGCCTTTGATTTTTGTGCCATCTTACGCATCAAAATAAAATTCTCGCATTTATTAAAAGATATGACACGAGAAAATGTTGATTTTGAGTCAGCATTTCCAATCGTTTTGTCAACATGCAAATATTAACAGCGACAAAATTTTTATTTACGTAAATCACCATCTTTTCAAGTCCGAAGAGACTAGAATTTCTCATTCCGTCTTTACACATTTGAACATAATATCGATAATTGCACACACCTCTAGTTACAACATTATGATTGTAATTTGCCTGCGTTTTATACATTTAAACTTTTTCAGGCAAGATATTTTTTCCATGCATGAAAAAATTATATACTTAATTATATTGAGTTATACTGAATTATATACAGAAAAAATTATATACTGAATTATACTGAATTATACTGGATTATATACTGAAAAAATTGTATTCTCATTTTAAGAATTTTTCACTTATTTTTAGAATATCCTGTTTTAAAATAGAGATCAAAAAGATCCTCTTGAAGGAGAATCCTCTTAAAAGGGGAATCCTTTAAACATTAATACCAGATATTCCTAATTTATAAAAATGTAGACAAAATGGGATTTATTTTTACATTAACAAAAAAGTATATTATTTTAAAACACACAGGCAAAGAAAGACCATAAAAAAATGAGGCATGAGAGCTGGATCTTAAATGATTAAATTATGTTATGTTTACACGTTACTTATTCGTGAACATTTCTCTTAAGTCGCTCAAGTCTTCTTTTTCGAGCCACTTATTAATTTCATCCATTTTTCTAATAAACTAAAACTATACAGTGACAAACACTGCACTGCAACAATATTGTAAGTTGCAACAATATTATAAATTGTAACACTATATAACAATGTACGTTGCTGCAACAATATATCCATATAATACCAAATATACGATCCGCATAAAAAAAATATATACGCTCCGTTTGTTATTAACAAAAAATATATTCTTAGTTTTAGAGAATGTTCTAGAAACACTTAAGAATATCTGTGTTAAGAGGGATTTTATACAGTCTCCTTACTTCGAGAATACAATTTTTTTCGGTGTAAAAGAGATTTCGCAAGTCGAAGGTCTTCAGCATACAGTGCGCAGGTAGTCGAAAAAGATAAATTTATGGTAAAGGATGCGTACTTTGATTTATGCATCGTTTTTTAGCCACGGCTCAAGCGGCTCAGGCGATCTTTCGAAGCATAATTGAAAAGAGACGAAACCAATCTTCAGGCGACAATTTGAAGACGCTTCATAAAGAACCGAATGAAAGGAAGCGGAAGATTTGGGGCGCAGTCATATATTTTCACAACCGGTAATTCGTCGGTGCCTTGCACTAAAATCAAGTCGGCATAAAATACGTCCTCATTTGCATTTCTGGCATCTTATCTCGGGTTTATATCAAATCAATTATGCGCAATATATCGATCGTCTCGGCGAGAGAACGATCTTAAAAGTCTACTAACATAAGTAATGCTTCGCTAAAGTAAAGCTTTACCACTCAATGATTACACTCAACGTAGGTGGAATGAAAGTTTCGAAAAGGAAGGCAGGAAGGATCGCAGAAGAGGATCGAGCGTTGACAAGAGTCATTAAATCATAACAAATCGTCTCTTCGCGGAAATTCTCGAAGATTCATAAAACAGATACTTTCTCAATCATCTTATGATTCTTTGACCTTGTGACTGGTTTAAATGCGACGAACAATCTAAAATTATTTTCATAGTCATTATTTCTCTGTGTAAAACAAGTCAACTAAATGTTGATTCTCTTAGTACTTTTATTTAATATACATATAATGTTATATATTAAATTTATTTAATATATAAGTTTAATATATAACTTGTTTGATTTTTTAAATAGACATTTTTACATGTTATTACATAGATATTTATTACATTTAATATAGCACTATATAGTTAAATGATAATTTATTTATTGATTCTCCCATATTTCGATTCAGTTTTAGAAAACTTATTAAAAGGCTCGTACAATACATATTATCCTAATGAACCTAGTTTATTTTAGTAATTATGCGGAATAGAGCTGTTTTAATGCAAGTCATTAATCTGAGCTGTACTGCTTCTGTTGTAAACAGGACTCGAAGTAAGCGATTCGATCGGTAGAATGCTGATCCACATGTGTGTCTTCAATACAAGGCGCACTTTCATATTAGACCGGTCTAGGCGTATGCACTTATGTATCATTTTTACATACGATAGATCGGAAATAATTGGCGAATTTTCTGAATAAGGAGTATTGATTAAGGTAGCTAAGATTCTTAATGACTTTTATTTTATGCATCTGTATTAAAGTAATAATGTTTTTCATTTCATATTAAAAGTTACAAATAATATCTAATGTATACATAAATTGTTGCATGTAGGTCTATATAAACTTTTGCAAAAATCCGAACATTTTATTTCAAATTTTAACGTCACATTAATTCCATCATTTTTAATTGTTTTGGCAGCAAATATATGTACCAGATAGAAATCGTCTGTCAAATTTAAAACACATTTTAAAATATTTCTGTTTTCAAAAAATAAATAATTATAAAAAAATAATAAAAATAATAAATTTATATCCTAATTTGTTCTTTCTAAAAGCGTTATTTTTCTTACGGTTATGTAATATGCATAATATATACGAATGAAATGAATAGAAAATGAATGCTTTTTTCGTTTACAATTTAGATATTTTCCAACGTGGACATGAATCCACATATATTTATATTAATTAATAATAATTTATATTAAGAGTAATGTTTTGCTTTATTTTATATTATTTATATTCTTAACATTCCTTTTTTAAAAATAAGAATGATCATTGATGTCAAAGATATGTACTACGATTTTATATAGTTCAGTATAGTCCTTCAACATAGAATAGATTCCTTTGAAAAAGCGCGCTCTATTTAGTGACTAGAATTATACTTCGCGGAACGAAGAGAGCACACACTAATTAATTAATCACTGTTTATATGCGTCCGACAGTTCGCGCGTACGTCAGCTGTTTGTTGTTTTTTATTGGTAAACAAGTTCATTAAAGGAGCGTGTCTGCCTCATCTCATTAACCGCGAAAAATGTCACTCTAAAATATGGAACGTAGCCTCGAGGAAGGAATTTGAGACCAACCATAATAATTTCACATTCGTAGATGAATTTTAATGACTGTAAGTTAAATTTTATGATTCAAAAATTGTTATAAATGTAAAATAATATTTGTCATTTTTTTATATAAATTTAATTTTAATATTCAATTTTACATAGAATAAGAAAAGCGATATACGCCTCTGTCAATACTTTCTGGTTTGTAGAACTTTGTTGTCGTTTGGTGATCATTTCCTAAATATCCGCGCGAGAAGCTTATGCCGGAAATTGTAATCTTTCGCGTGCGATCTTTCGCGCGGAATCAAATTGTGCAATACCGTTTATTCGAGCAGCAAATATTCGACTTGTTTTCTCTCTCACGTGATAATTACCGAGACGGCACGATTGTCGAGCAATTGCTCGGGGCGAAGGCTGTACCTGGCAATTATAAGAAAGAGAAGCAAAAGTGTGCGGAAAAGTAATTGATGCCGTCGTGGCAGATGCTTCTAGTAGCCAGTGTTCCGCTTCGATAATCTCGAAATCATCTGAATAAAGAAAAAATAAAAAATCTCAGGTGAGATAAAGATTATCCCCAGTTTTAAATGTATTTAGATGAAAGGGATGAGATTATAAAACCTTTCATCTAGATAATCGTAAGAAAAGTAACGCTTTTAAGAAAAATTGCTTTTATTATTTTTTTGTAAGTATTTATTTTCTAAAAACAAGAATTTTTTTAATGTGCCATTTGACAGACGATTTCTATCTGGTACATATATTTGTACCCACAACTAAAAATGACGGAATTAATTGACAAAATTAAAATTACAAAAAAAATGTTCGGATTTTTGCAAAAATTTATATATACATACCTACATGCAACAATTTATGTATGCATTATAAATTTATCAATTTTGACATTAGATTCGCGTGACCTAAATTTTCAAGTTTAAATAAATGTGATGAAATAATTTGAAAATCAGTGTTGAAAAAACTACGGGAAAAAATGATTACTCTCTTCCTTGTATTAAAAAAAAAAAAAAAAAAAATTATTTTTTTTCTTGAATTGTGCAATATGAAAGAAAATTGTTCGAAAAAAAATCTCTAAAAATAAAATATAAATTCTCGAGACAAACGGTATTTCTCACGCAAAAGGGAACCGTATTATCTTCATTTCCGGCACCGTACGTGTCTCGTGCGACTTGCTACGAGGAGTTCTCGGTAAATGCGACACGTGTAGTAGTGCCGGAAATGAAGATACGGTCGTTCGTGCCCTTTTGTCCCCGCGATGGGAGAAGGGCGAGGGCACAAATTCCGCTACGCGCGGAGTATATATCTCTTTCTCTGCTGCTGCGATTATTACAACAGTGGACAGTAAGTTGTGGAGAGCGCATTGCCAGAGAGGCTCTTGCACAATCATAACGGTACCTCATCCACTCCTCGGGCTGAACTATGGGCTGAAGCACGAGCGGCGGCTTAGCACGAGCGATAATGTACTATTCACTCGAATATCTCGAGTGAATCGGTTGTACGAACTACGAGATAGATACAATGAGCGCCTTAATGGAATGCTTTCGTGTTTCTCTCTCTCTCCTATGTATGTATAATCAATTCTTGATTAAGAAAATCTATACGTGTAAGATAACGAGATTGATGCATTGATACAAGACATATACTCTATAAACACTGTTAATGATACATTATTGAGAGAACTTGTGAAAACGATGAAATACATATACATATGTATTTATAAATATAAATATATGTGTAAATTCTTAATAATGCATCATTAACAATATGTTTGTACAGTATGTATCTTAATGCATTTTAATCTCGTTATCTTTCATGTATTTTTGTTAATCAAGAATTGACTCTTCCTCAAGAAGAATGCAAAAGTGTCACATATTGACGATACGCGATCTAAGGAATTTTTATATAAATTAATTTCAAGCCGGACAGAATTTTGACTCGAACAGAATTTCAATTAGACAGCAATTCGAAATTATGAGAAAGCGTTTGGTATATTCATATATATCGCAGACGATCTCTGATATATTTAAAGTGCTCATCAGCATACCGGTTAGATTAGGTTCATCAGCCGGTTAGGCTTCATCAGCGATTCGTCGTTCGATTGAAAATGAATCAGGCTCTCGCGCGGGAATATATGTATCTCAATCTCGCGCCCTTAATTACCCTACCTTCGCGTAGGTCGTAATTAATCGCCCGCGTCCTTCTTCTCGCGCGCGAGAAGCTTTAATAATCGTTAACGCGCGTCGGTAATCGGGCGCGTCGCGAATCATAATGAGACGCCGTTAATGTGAACCCGGCTCGGTCCGAGCCGCAATTACCGGCGTTTCACGCCCATCGCTTCGGATATAAGCGTTGGCCCCTCTGGCCGGGATCGCGCGAAAATTAAGAGAAGACTTATTGCGCTTTGCGAAACGCGCCCGGGGGTCATCGCGGTCGGGGATCCGTCGATCGAACGCGGGCCCCCCTTTTTTTTTTTTTTTCGTCGCGGCAACAACTATGCACGGGCGTGTTACCGCGATACGAGCGAGCCTTATACACCCTTTCGAAATTGAAGCGCGCTGACTTCGACTTGCGTATGTGTGTGCGTGTGTGTGTGTATGTATAAAAGGTGTGTAACACCGCGCGTCTCTCTGGTAATTCAATAATGCCGCCGTAATGGACGTGTAATTTAAGAAAGACGTTGACACATATACACGTATACACAGACAGAGAGGTTTTTGCGGTGTGCGTCGACGATTTTTAAACACGAATCATCGCGTCCGTCCTTTACGTTCCGCCCGATGCGATCCGGCCTTTGCGCGCGTCGAGAAATTTCGCTCGGCGATTCGAGCGCGTATATCGACGAATAAATAAGATTACGCGGCAAATGAATGATTTCGCTACAAAAAGAGAATTATATAATATGTTACACGAAATGCTTTCAGTTGCGCAATCGAGTCCGCGACAAATTCCACCCTCATCGAAAAAATTATATTCTCGAAGTAAGAGGACTGTATGTTATAAAATTCCTCTTAACAGATATTCTTAAGTGTTTCTAGAAGAATATATCTTTTATTAATAACAACAAATAAAATTATTAATAACGGTCGTATGTTTTTTTTTTTATATATATATAAATTAGAAATATTTGATACTAATCTTTAGATGATTCTCCTCTTAAGGTAATAGAATCCTTTTGGCGTCTATTTTAGAACAAAATATTCTAAAAATAAGTGGGAAATTCTTAAGATGAGAATACAATTTTTTCAGTGCTCGAAAGATTTTCTTCCCTCTGCCATTTTAACCCCAATTAATATACTTATAGATACATATAGTTGATATATTAAAATACGATTCATCGCAACAGGCTGGAAATGATATATGTTTCTTTGTGTGATTTTTCTTCAGATTATTTTTATTATTATATATAATATTTTCTCTATAGATATACATATATAACCTTCGCGTATAAAATAATATCACGAGAGAAGAATTTTATTTATTTTTTTTTTTTATAAAGAAAATAGAGGTAAAAGAGAAACGGATAAATCTGGAAGTCTGTGTTGTACCTAATGTGCATTCTCTGTTCGTTAAACGCGTGTGCAACGGACGATCGCTTCTCCAGATATCCTTCTGGCGCGGTTCTGATGGCGTTCGACGACGAACCGAATTATACGAAACTGGTTTTGCGGGAGTGGGTCGTATAAATAATCCCGGCTAGTCGCCGGGCTCACTCGCAACTCCTTCCCTCTTTGTTGCGGTTTAATTAGCCTTTCCGACTGGGGCACCGCAGGAAAGTGCAAGTATCCGCGGCCGATGACGTTGAGGAAGGCCACGGCTGGTTGCAGCTGCAGTCGCCACGCTCCGGAAAGGATAAGGCTCCTTTTGCAGCGCGGCGTAAGATTCGCGGTGGAAAAGTGGAATTATTCTCCCTCTAGTTTTTATTATTTGTTATTAGCAAGAAAGATTGTTTTCTTTTCTTGGATTTTTTTTTTTTTTTTTTTTTTTCTTTTTAAGTGTTATACTCTCTCTTTCAATCTCAGTAACATATATATATTTTACAGGAACTTGGAGCTCATTTACATATATAAAAGACCGAAAGAGAAATATACAATATAATAAAAAATAATTAATAATTAATAATTAAATAATTAAATAATAATCAGTATTATCTTTATCATTGTTGATGTAACTGTTATTATTATTATTATTACTACTTTTTCTTTATGCATCCATTTATAAAGCATGACACTTTGACAAAATTCTTAACAAAATGCAGCTATTATATTCAAACGAAACGCAAATAATTTTGTTAGCAAAATTATTGTCATTTATCTAACAATATATGTAAAAAATAAGTTTAAACCAACACGAATGTTGAAAATAGCCATGGATGGTGCAGCTGCAATTGCCGAGAACGTTTTCTAAGCGATGATATCTGACCATGCAGTTCACAAATCGATCGCCTGGTTCTCCCCTTCTTCCATTCTAATCATTTTATTGCTTTGTTCCGTGCTTCGTTCCATTATTGCGCTTTATCCAAATGCTACCTCGCTTCACGGCCGGGGTTTGCCGAAAAGTTTTTTTGCACATGTTATATTAAATCACGTGAAAAGAATTTGAATTGATATTCCATTTTGATAAAGCATGCGCGATAAATTATCAGTTCTAAGGTCTTTCGAGTCTCTCGTGTTAGTTCACAATTTAGTTCTCGAATTAGGGTTATCGTCGTGTGCTACAAAGAAGCGAGTTTAGACAGTCCGATATTGTAATGAGTGAATTTTTCGGCAACGTGCCAGCGTCATTATCGCGCGCATTTTATCGCTAACGACTCAATCAATTTGACGCGAAGGCACGAAAGCTCGCTCGCTAACACGCCACGTAAGGAAAAAAACGAAGAAACAAAAAAACAACGAGAGATGTTCGTTGTATAACTTGTCGGCACGGAAAAAGTCGATTATCACGGATGGAGGATGACGTAAAGGCGTCGCGCCGCATCGAGAGATTGATATTCACGTGGCCTGGCTGCGCGCGTCGAAGCCGCGATATAATTATCAGCCGATATGATGCAACGTATCGTTACAACTTGTCTCCCCTTTTTTTCCTTCCTTCTCCCTCCCCTTCCCTCATCCTCTTTCCCGACCGCACTTTAAGAGAGCGACTATTCGTATTCACGGTTGAACGACCGCGAGTGTGTGTGTGTATGTGTGTGAAAATTACTCCCATATAATATGCAATTATTTCAGGAAAATGCCAATTGGTTAGTCGTGCATCAGATATCGCGCTGATCTACGGGAACAAAGTCGCGGCGAATGCGCGTTCTTCGCATGTCTCTGGAGCTAATTGTAAGAAGAATAAAGAAAAAGCGAGGGATACGAATATATATAGATATACTAAATTGTTAACTATATATGTAAATTTACTGTTGTCAAAAAGTATACACAATTTCTGGCACTTTCGCGAGGTATATACTAAATAATCTACTAATATATAATTAAATTTATATGTGATTATATATGTGAGCAACTTTTTCTCATTTCTTCAAATTTTACTTGTTAAGAACAAAAAACGCGAAAATTATTTTTCTAATTATTTCTTAATTATTATTCTTTGCATTATTTTTCCTGTATACATATAT